>VDFB02372166.1:0-27790 GCA_007258455.2 Sequoia sempervirens | reverse complement strand
TAACACTAGAGCATGAAACTTTTGGATATGACTGTGTGAGTTTTTTTCTCTCTCAACATTTCAGATCAAACTTCATGATCCATCATCAGGAGAGTAAGACAAGAGAAGAGAATTGTGCCTTAACGCTGTCAAGTTAGGAAAAGATAAAAAGTTTGGTCCTTTTAAAAGGTCAGTCAGCTATGAAGGAAAATAATAATTCTTGCAAAGGAAGTCTAGCTGTCACTATCAACACATCAACATATAAAGGCAAACTCAACCAAGGTAAGAATACCCTACCACTCATGAAAAACAAACCATCCTCGTCGAATCATTTGCTCCAATGACTCTTCAATAGCTTAAAGCAATATAATCTGTTCCAATCACGAGTCTCATAAAAGAATGTTGCCTTCAGCAACTTGTAAGAAGTCAAGAATCAACTCTCAAGAGACCATAAATCATTTGGGCTCAAGACTTACACCTTTACCATAGTTAAGATAGGTCTGTGCCCTAAAGGAACACCTATAATAATCCATACCCAATCTGTAGCGACTTCTAACAAATCAATTGGTAGCAACTTGTAGCAGCCTTCTTCATATGCATGTTTGACAAAAATCCTACTAGGCAAACAACAACTAAATGAAAGAAATCAACCTGGATGCTCCTGCATCATTATATGACATCAGGGTTGTTTCTTGGGGTTTGAAAATCAACAATGTGTTATCCATACTTCAATATTATTTTAACGTGGTTCCAATTTTGTGCTATATAGGATAGGTAGTGGTAAATGTTAGTTTGCTTTCGACTTTATGTTTCATTTGTCCAATCCCAACACCTAATTTTCTCTAATAGGGTGATGATGAAACCAATTCATAAATACAAGTAAAAGTCACTTAAATGATAAAGATTGATTGATTCTGAATTCGTTTAACTTTCTTCAATGGCTCAAGGACAGGAAATGACCTGAGCTCTATGATTGTGGTCAGGTGCTGAACATACTTCAAATGGTGATTGCTTCCTATAGAGGACATTAAATTTAGAGTTAGAATTTGGTGCAAGGCAATCTATAATAGATTAAAGATCTTGAATGAAAAGTCTTAGTCTTTTAGAAGAAGGCGTTTGGTTTAGAAGAGTGTAAAACAACAAACGCTAAAAGAAGATTAATACAATATATAGAGGATATTAAGATAAAAAGAGGCATAAATTAAGAGAAATAATTTGTTAATATAGTGATAGAGTTGTTAACTTAATTGTAGTTAATTCTCATAACAAAGATTATGATATATTATTTCTTGAACACCTCACCTATAATGGTGGCTATAAAATCCTCCCGCATAAGTTTATCTCTAAGATCGTAAAAGAAGTGAAAAATGCCATTGCCCAATTATCTTTTGATGAGATCACCAAGAAGTGGCTCTCGCGCAATAAAGAAGTCACCACCACATTTATTATGCATTGAAAATACACAAGACTAGAATTCCCCTTAGATCAATAATAGACACCACCAACCCCCTATTTACAAACTTGCTGCCCACTTGTCTAAGATTTTTCCTTCTCTTGTGGGTAATTTGAGTTTCTTCATTAAGGACTCTACCCATTTTGTAGACTTCATCAAGGACAAAATGTTAGATGATGTTGACATCTTAGTCAATTTCAATGTCGTGTCCTTGTTTACCAAAGTCCCTAGTAATGGATTTGTTTAATAATTAGATGAAATACCAATGATGAGATAACTTTCTTGGTTGAATTGTGCCTAAGGTCCACATTTTTCACTTTCTAGGGAGTGGGCTATGAGCAATCTGAGGGTATGATCTTGGGATCCCACAATCCCTAGTGGTTGCCAATCTTTACATGGAACATTTCAAAGAACTATCCCTCAACTCCTTCCTCCTTAAATCTAAATGATGAGAGCGCTATGTTGATGTCATCAACATATGTTGGCCACATGGTCCTGAACAATTAGAAAATTTCCATTCACTTACAATGTTACCAATTGCATAAAATTCACCAAAGAACTTGAAACCAAAAACTACCTTTTCTTCTTGGATAACTTCACCAGGGATGGCTGCTTGGCTTGCAGAGTCTTTTGGCTTATACCTCCATGCATCCTCTCGTCACCATCTTCCCCAAAATGTTGGTGTGTTAAAGATCTTGGCCACTAGGATATTTCACATTTGTGATGAGGAGCACATTGATCAAGAGCCTTCCTACCTATCCAAGGTTTTAAAATTGAATGGCTACTCCAACAAACACATCACCACAACATTCAAACAAGTCAAATCTTTTTGTAGTTCTAAACCTAAGAATGATGACTTTGGTATGGTACTTGTTGCCACTCTCCTCTGCATCGAAGGCATCTCTGATAAGACTGCCAAAATCCTTCGTAAAAGGGCCTTAATTGTGTTTTCAAACCTTTTATTATTGTTAGTGTTTTTAGCTCGTATAGGAACTTCCATACAGGTTCAGTTTGAACATGTGGGGAAAAGTTCAAGTGGTTTTGAGTTATTCTATTTTGCATTTCACTTTTTTATTTCCATACAAGTTTAGTTTGAACATGTGGGGAAAAGTTCAAGTGGTTTTGAGTTATTCTATTTTGCATTTCACTTCTAATAAAAAAGTGAAAGTCTTTCATTTAGTTAATTAAGTCTAATACATTGTAGATGATCATTAGTAATTTAGACTTATTTGCCATCTCATCCTTATTAGTGATAAGGATGTTTTTTATAAATAAAGCTGATTTTTGGAAGATTATATTTTAGTTGAATTAATATAAAGATAAGAGCAAGATAGAAGACTGTAAGTAAGAATACAAATTGTCTTCTGAAGAATTGAAAACTATGTTCCACGGCCTGTCAGGGACAGGGACGGGGGGACAGCAGGGGATGTGTTTCTGGGACGTTTCCTAAGGGGCAAATTTTAGGGGACGGCAGGGGACGGCGACATACAAAATACATATATATATATGATTTTTTCAAAATTTATTAATATATTAGAGAGAGAGAGAGAGGGAAAGAGAGATAGATATGTCAATAAATTAATAATTGATAACAACAATATCAATATGTAAGTAAATCACGAGAGTAGTACTATAACAGCATAAGAAATGTCATTAAAGCATTATAAAATTTATCATAGTAGTATCAAACATCAATAAAACCATGGTCTATCAATATCCAAATGTCTCAAACATGTACCTAGAAGTCTCAAAGTTCAAACATGAAAATCAAAATATTAAATACAACAGTCTATGAAATTAAGCATCGACCTTGCCTTGCCTTGCTGTGAGAAATGAAAAGAGCCTAATAAAATCAAAAGATTTAATATTTAGTCTTTTTCAGACTTTAGCCCAAACAATTAAAATATTAAACAGTTGGTGGGCCCTGCGCGAAGGGAACTAAACCTTTAAAAAATCATTTTTTAATTGTTTTTTAATATGTTTTGACTTGCAGCCTGCAGGGGATGGGGAAACGTCCCCAATCCGTCCCCAATCCGTATCGGGGACGGGGAAACGTCCCCAATCCGTCCCCAATCCGTATCAGGGACGGGGAAACGTCCCCAAAGTGAAGAAAACGTTTCCGATGGATTTTGCATTTTTGGGGACGGTAGGGGGATGTCCCCTTTGCGTCCCCCCGTCCCTGGGACGGCAGGGGATGGGGACAGGGGGTTTTGGGGCAGGGGACGCGTCCCCGTGTAACCTTGATTGAAAAGCTGTATGTAATAGCATAGTTAATGTTGATGATTTCTGTGCAGCTGTGAGTTGTATCAATTGTGGAGGTTGCCTTGAAATGTTTTCGAAGGAATGAGAAACAGATTTGAAGGTTTAATTTTTGTGTATGCTTCTGCATTTTTTAAGTTACAACACTTGTGTGCTTGATTCAATGTTAAGGAAATAAATTTTATTTATTTAACATTAGGAAATCAGTTACCTGTGATTGCAATTTTATCAGTTAGAAGCCTCATCCCTACAATCAAAGATCCAAGAGATGTTTTGCTCAATGTGGGGGTCTACAAAATTGATTGTTCATGTGGGACTCCATACATTTGCTAGACTGGTCATTCCATCAGCACTAGAATCAATGAGCACATTCTTGACATTAGACAGGAGCATACCACAACATCCAGAAAGATCCTCAAATACCAACCACCTCTTTTGCCTGGAGATTGCACAAGTTTTAGTTAAAGAGGATGAGGTTTTCAAAAGAAAACTCAAGAAAAGCTATTCTTATTGGGAACTACCCTTCCAACCTCAATTGAGACGTGGGATAAATTGGTTAATGAGGGTCCTTCTTTTCCAATCATCATTCTAGGGTATTTCAATGATTCTATGTTGTTCTCATACCAAGTTTACTCTGGTTATATCAATTCACAAAATTGTGAACATTAGACAAAATAAAATTGGTATTATTGTTGGTTCTTGTTTTGAGACAGAGGTAGGGAGGTAGCGATTTTCTTATATCCATGACCTGAGAGAGTAATGGTCCAGCCATCAGGTCAATTCAAAATGATTCATGCTGTATCATATTCAGCATGCATAAATATTAAAAACCAAACAGTTCCAAAGCTACCAGTCCAATATTTCACATAAGTAATGAAACTGAATAACTATTTGAATAGCAAATGCACCCAAAGGCTACAGACCAGAGAAGAGTAGTGTATGGAGGTTTTCAGGCCATCCCTTGTCATTTCTCAGAGACAAAAAGGTTTCCTGGGACTTTTCCTAAAGTTTCTGCATTGTATTGTGTCTGAAAACATGGGACATATCTCTGGGGTACATAGGTTTATACTTATAGTCAAATAAATCAATGAAAATTTTCCAGACCTCGAAATGCTTTGAACAACTAGCTATCCTGCAAGTTTTCTTCCACCTTCCACCTCTCTCCTGTATACCTTCAAGAAGACTTAAATATTCTACACAATACACTCATTGCCCTCTTTCTTTTCCAAAATGCCCTATTTATCTTGCTGTTCATCAGCATGCAAGTTAGCCATAATTTCTTCATACCTATTACACTCCATTACTGCCGAAGTGCGCTCATTACTTCCTTCCCTATTCATCAAATCTTCCTTATTTGCTCGTTAATTCTCAATATCTATTTATGATTTGTTTTATTTATTTTTTCAATGACTTTGACATAGGATGTTAGTTATTTTATTTCATTCTAATAATCTATTTTTAATTTTCTAATTTTGTTTTGCTTTATTTCTTTTATTTTGTTCTCTTAATTTAATTAAATGGATAAAATAATGAAAGAGGGGGTCAAACTCATGCTAACTGATACTAGCATTTATGAACAATCATATTAACTGATGAATTTGGGCAGACCTAACCATGACTTTGGAAAATAACTATATGTAGGTAGAATTGTGCTTTACTGATATTCATTGCTTTCTCCAAGCAACTTTTTGGTTTCCAATTTGGGCTTGTTCCTTTGTAAACACCATTTATCACCAATACAAATATTTTTTTCAGCCATTAACATTTTAATTCCTATAGATTTAGCAAGAACTAAACTTTTAATTACTGCTTCATGTTCAGCCATATTCTTAGTGCGGGTCCAGGAGAATGGATCTGCCATGCATAAAAATTCCATGCTCGTCACGAATGACCACACCCACACCAGCAAGCCTAGAGGCACCATCGAAGTTTAGTTTTGCAAAGCCTTATGAGGGTGTCAACCGCATAGCTGATTTCTGAGCAATACGTTTTTCACTTAACCCATTAACTGGATGATTATTAGTGTTAGTTTTTAAGGTTACAGAAAATTATTATATCTTGTTTTGTGTTTGTTCCTATGTTCCATTGGCGTCGGGGACGGGGGGACAAAGGGGCCTCAATTTTGGGACGGCGGGGGGACGGCAACGGGGGGGTGGGTGGGGGGAGGGGGTGTATATACTATATACTATACATATGGTACTTAAAATGCTAGTTATGAAAAGATGTATAAGACTATTAAGAAGTAAAATAGCAAAATTGAAATACTAAATTAGTAAATAGTAAATACTTGAACATTGTTACATTGAACATTGAATATTGAAGTTTTCAATATCGAATTACTAATTAGTAATTAGAAATTAGAATAGTAATACTCAATACACTATACAGTATAACTATACTACAATGTAACAATTGTTGAATCGGCAAATAGAAGATTTCTATTATATGATATCAAAAATATCTGATCATAAAGATGATTACAATGAGTAGCATGATATCAAAACAAGTACAAAATCAAAATGTCAAAATGACAAAATGTAGTGAAGGAGGCAGAGGCCTCTAATCATCCCTCGGGAGGTCGGCAAACTCCTCATCACTGGAACCACTGGACTCCCCAAGGTCAAGATCCAGCAAACACCACAACTGCCCCATATATATTTGGAAGCATCCTCATCCTCATCAACTGCGGATGGATCCTGGCTTGGCATCCATTGTGCCGGGCCTCCTTGTACACACGCCTACACAAGATACCTAAGCAAGGCACTATGTGGATGCCCACTAGCTTCTCCTCGCTTCCTAGAAAAGCTCATCTTCAAGAGAGGTGGATGAAGCAGCAGCAGACTGGGCCTTCCCGGTTGAAGAACTAGAAACCGGGACAAGTAAACAAACGAATGCCAGTGTGGTAGCTGCTACTTTACTCATGACAAGTCCACTACAATTGATCCCTTTGCCATAAGGAAGTTCTTATGTCCTACTTTGCTGCAAACTTATAAACTTTGGTAGGCAAATTTCCACTGTTAATGTTGCAGCAGCCTTCCAGCATCATATACATCCCATCACGACTCCCCAGTTAACCTCTTTCCTTCACTCCTCATCATCCCTAACTTGGCACCATCAGCCCAGGGCAACGCCACTCGGATTCAATGCCCATGCTGTCCATGTGCAAGGAGTGTTTAGGGCCGCCCGATCTACGCTGAATACAGGCTGAATGCAAACATTGTAGAATGCTAAAGTGGGTCCTCCTCTCGCACAACCGCCTCCCTCATCTCGACTGGCATAAAATAATGCACTACACCTCCATAGTGTCCCATCCTATCCTCACGACCTTGTAACCGGTGTAATGATGGCTTTATAATATTTTGCAACGTTAAACAAAATACTCTTCAATATCCCCACCCCTCCTCGCTTTGTCCGGCCCTATCTCAACGAATTCATTCAGAGTCATAACCATGAGTTGCGAAAGTGGCTCTTGCACCCCAAGGTTATCTTCTCCAAAAGAATGAAATAGGATGGCATGGCGTGTGCTGTGATATACATCTGCACATCTCTAGCATTGCTGACCACTCCTCTAATCCACTCAATCTTCCCCATGTCCTTGAGTGCATTGTTCATGGCATGCATACAACATGGAGTCCACCAAATGTGTTTGTATGCTACCTCAATAAGCCTCCCCTAACTCTCGCACATGTGCGATTATCACTACCGGGCTCACATTGTGGCCCACCTTCAATAGCCAAGGGATCTCAAATTAAAATCGCGATCTTTATGCCTGGGCACCAACGCCTGGGTGAGACAATGCAGTCCTTCAGCATGTACCAGGACATTGACAGGACGTTGCCTAATGTCCGCCCACCCATCCAAGCAACTATGCTACATATCCAGACTCTCCCCACATGCTTCATCGCTCGATCAATGAATTATCCTGCAGGGGCAGCATCTGCAAGATCGTGGTCTCACTGTGTCACCGTGTACATATGATGGTCCCCGCACTATTATTGAAATTCACATTCTTATAATAAGGAGATTGGAGAGCTAAGAATGGGATCATTGGCAAAAGAACTCGCCAACAACTATCTCCATCCGATCTCGTACATTAAATAAATGTAAAGTAGCTTGACTTTACCTTATGCTTCTCGTCTCCGCGGTGATTCAACAGAAAAGAAGTGATGGACGGTTCCGAAGCCGAATTTCACAGTTGTTCCCCGCTCTCTCCGGCGCAATGTAGGAGAAATATATGGCTCTCGCATTTATGCCCCGAATTCAGTCAATAGTCGAATACATACCACGTATATGTGTAGGCATTGGGAATTGCCACACCTCATTTGGGCCTAATTCCCAGCTTAAGAACTCAATTTTGTATTTCAGATTTTTAGGTTTCTTCAAAAATCACATGCTCCCACACCTTTTCCTGGCCAAAAGAGGAAGTGTGCATTAACTTTGGTGATGCTCCCAAACCAATCATCACCACAAATGTTGCATTTCCATTTCCTCGTACCACCACCTGATGACATTGGGGCTGTTATTCTTGTTGCAAACTGTTTGAGAGGAGATTTGGGATCATAAGGACCCCTAGCCCACTTTGCCAAAAGTTGGGAAGGGCAATCAGTAGAAACTGGTGCACTAGCTATGGAACTAGTATGCCCTTCTGGATTTGACCCATGCTCACCCCCCTCATTGTGCTCATCCTCATGCTCAGGTTCATATTCTGATTGGCTTGCACTATGAGAATCAGTTTCCATCTCATGCTCACTCATTTCATGACTATGGGAGCTCATTTTGACACTGCATTTCACAAAATGAAAAAAAATTCAATAAACACATAGTTTCAGCCTATGACCTACTTTAAAATTAAAAAATAAAACTCTATATTTTAAATTTTTCAACAAATTTTATATTGCAAAACAAAATCTAAGATTCTAAATTAATTTAGAAAATGGAACAAGAAGAAATGAACTAAGAAAAATTAAAAAATGAAACAACAAGAAATGAAAAAACATTGAAAATCAGAAAATAAAATAAAAAATCAGTTAAAAACCCTACCTTTTGCTTGAAAAATCTCTTCAACAAGGTGAAGAATCTTCCTCCTCTTCTTCTTCTTGCTCCTTGACACTCCTTTTTCACTTGCAATCACTCCTTTCACTCCTCCAATCACTCTTTCCTCAGCCTTCACTCTTCTTCTTCTTGCTGTAGCAAACAAGTAGAAATGCAAATGTGAATAAAAATGAAGATTGGAGGGCCTTTTGAAGGCATGTAAGAGTTTTGATGGGCCCCACATGCCCTTAGGGTTCGAATAGAACCAATATAATATAAAAAAAATATCTTAAATTTTTGTTTTAAGTGACTTTTTGGCTGTCCGCCGCGGGAGACGCCTAGGCGTCCCTGAGATGCTCGAGGGACACCCAGGCGTCTCCCTCAGAGATGTCGGGACGTTTCTGCGTCTCCGACAGTGAGCCAAAAAACGGTGGCACCGTCAAAGACATGGGAACGCCGTCCCCACGTCTCCGGGACGTCCCCGTTTCAGAGACGCTAGGGCCTAGTGGGGGGGACGAGTCCCCCTGGGTTCATTGGTTTGTTCATTATGATTTTTTTCTTAAAAAAAATTGGGATTTAGGGCCTTGGGTGCAGTCTGGATATGGACATAGAATGGGGTGTCCTTATTGATTTTTGTCTTGGATAGACCCAAGAAGGACACCTCATCTGGACTGAACCCAGGGCATCTGGATATGTAAACCGGTCTGGGATGAGTGCCTGGTGCAACCAGGTTCTAGTACACAACCCCTTGCAGCAGAACCCAATTTCATAGATCCTGCCTCACTTGTTCATGTAAGGCCAAGTATCATGTCTATGACTTTACACAAGCAATAGTTTTGTACAATCAAATTTATATCTTGAGTAGTGTGTAAGGATCGTGACCCAAAACAATCTCATGAAAGTAAAATAGAAACTCAATATCTCATAAACATGGAATATAAATGTAACAACTTCGTTATATAAATAAATGTCATAACACATCCTCATATGTGTAGTGCATAATCCAGATAAAAGCACATAATATTCAACATACAAAAATACAACTCTAGCTCTCATGCCACATAGTCATCTAAATATACAATTTGGAAGTACAAATACAAATAATGATACAAGAATAATGTGAGGTCATATACAATATAGTCTTCGACTGCCCGACCCTCACAGTCATCCGCAAGTCAAGAGACAAGAACATGGCTCAGGCACTTTTCTGCCTAACCATGAAGCTTACGCTTCCTCGGGATTCTTCCTACTCAAAGAATACTCAACCCTGCACGAAATACCTAGCAACTTGGAAACAATAAGCAAGAGGGATTCCCAGTGCAACTTGATATATCTACATGCATTTCTATCATGAACATGCAATGCCCTACTATCAGGATATGGTAGAGAATCATGTTCATATGATTTGCTAGGTAACATTTATCTATTTCAATGAATACATGGCCTTGGCCAAAGCAGTAGAATAAATCAGTAGATGCTGAAAAGAGGATCAGCTTTCTCTATTGGTCCATATTCGACACCCTATTTTGGAAAGTACACCAAATCACACATAGTAGACAATAACATGCATAATGATCACAAAAATAAATAAATACTCTTTTTTCCTTTCATGCAAATGATTATATGAAGACCTTTCATTATTTCAATCTTTTCATGCATAATGACAGTATATTGACATGCAATTCATTCATTTTTCTTTACATGCAATTGATCTTTCAATGATGTTTCTCTACTTCATGCAATTATTAATGTACATGCATCACCATTCTCATTGCCATGCAAATTATAATGTAAGTTTTAAACTATTTTCATTTCATACAATAATGACAAAATCTAATCTATTGCAGGTTTAACCATAAGTAGTCAGTTTGTAATATGAGGTGCATACTTGCACTGTTATATATATATATATTCTTTTGATATGGAGGTTTGAAATAAATGATTTAGATCCATTGAAAAGATAGTTTCAATCGTCTTGCTGTGTGATCATCACGGCTGATTTGAAATGTCTTATCAGTACTCTACTGTTCAGATTCTATTATCACATGCTACCATTGATATATTATCAGATTTCATTGCACTTAAATGGCAGATTCATATATATATAAAATCTGATTTTACACTTTACTGAAAAAAATCTTTACAGCAGATTTAAAATGATTTACCAGCTTAGTACTGAACCAATAGGCAGAATTAAGGAAGAGCACAATGTTTATATCTGATTTTACACTTTACTGAAAAAAATCTTTACAGCAGATTTAAAATGATTTACCAGCTTATTACTGGACCAATAGGCAGAATTAAGGAATAACACAATGTTTTACTACAGCAGTAAGAAATTGAGTATGGTTAAAGCCATGTTCAATTGCTCTATATATATATACACACACACATACATACATATAAAATCTGATTTTACACTTTACTCAAAAAAAATCTTTACAGCAGATTTAAAATGATTTACCAGTTTACTATTGAACTAATAGGCAGAATTAAGGAATAACACAATGTTTTACTACAGCTGCAAGAAATTGATTAAGGTTAAAGCCATGTTCAATTACTATATATATATAAACATGTATATAAACCTGTATATATATCTTTATTCAAACATATCAGAATTGGTCTGGTATTTGTATCACAATTGATAATATAGGCCTCAAATTTTAACGTTGTTGGTCACAGACCATGGCATGGTAAAAAAAGGAAGAAAGTAGGTAATTTTTAATGGCAGAGACGCCCAACTACAATACTTAGAATGGAAGTATAATTGCTGTCCAATAACATATCCAGCATACAAGCATGCAAATAGAGAGAGTGAAGAACAGGCGCAAGAATTTAACTGGCATCCACTTTGTTTTACCATACCGATTTATCTGTATCAAGGAAAGATACAGAAAAACAAAAATAATGACTGGTCTCTACTCTCTATTAAACTCCCTGCCTTCAATTGCTTCCTTCAGCCGTTGCCAATGCAATTAGTTTTCTTGGTCGCTGCTAAATTATTCCCAAATCTGTGTCCCTTTTTCCCTTTCTGATGTCCTTTATTTATGATTTAGTTTTCCTCATGCAAATAAAGTTTGACTTGAGTTCCTTAATTTAAAACTTATTTAATTTACTTTTTATTTTTAGTTTAAATTTATTTCTTGTTTTAATATTATGCTATTTAATTTAAAAACTATTTATATATTTTATTAACAACTTTTTGTTTATATATATATATAAATAATAATATATTTATTATTATATTATTATTAATATCTATAAATATAAGTTATGCAATTAATCATAAAATAAAATCTTTTATTTTTTCAACCAATCATTTTTAATTTTCGAAAACAAAATGTCATAGGACATATTTTCATTTTTCCAATTGAATTTATTTTCACCAACATAAAACCATAAACATAGTCATAAATTAATTAAGTCATAACGCACAAATGAAGTATTGAGAGAATGCAAATGCAATCCTATTCACACAATGCAAGATGGATGCAAGTATGTGAATGTGTGTGTGCATTGAGTTTCCATCATACTAATTATTTACCAAGCGGCTAGGATACTTCTACTTCAGCCATGTTCTTGCCTTCGACACATTCTTGCACTCATTCACACTCAAATTTACGTCAATAGGTTAGTCCATAAAAAACATAGCCGAAGCAATGCACATAACATCTTATCTCCATTTAAATTTCAATATCAAGCCATTTAAAATAACATCTAATTCAATACACATTTATCTATAATCAAACACTCATAAGGTAATCAACCAATAGTCTCAAGTTCTCAACCAGTTCTGTTTGTTCAGTAAGTTTATGTAAGCAAAAAAGAAAAACGAGATGTGACACAGTGCTTTCAACTTTTTTATCCGAGTGTCGATCTGTTTTCAGGGCAAGTGATTGACTCGTTATCGAAGAAGGCACGTTCTGCCGTAACTGATATCCATCTATTTTCATTTCATGTCTGCTTGCTGGATTCTTATAGCTTAAGTTAATATTTTCTTTCCCATCAGAACATGGTATATTCTTCTCATCTGTCCCAGGATGGTGGTGTTGGAATTCATTTGGAAGTCTTGTTTTGTGTGGTTCAAAGGCCTTTAATTGTCTCTGGAACTCTGAAGCATTATTTCACTATTGAGAGCCTGTAAAGATGGAAAATAATTTGGAGACGGGACTTTTTGCAAGAGATACGAATTCGATTTTAAATTATTTTGAGAATGTCATTTCTGACGTAAAGAGTTACAATTTGGAAAATATAAAGTAGACAATAATGACTAAAATAAGATATGTTTAACAATCAAAGCATTATGAGAACAAGTGTTTTAAAAAAACTGTAGAGTTGGACATCTCGAAGCACTTTTTTCTAGAAGCCTTATAATTTCTCAGGGACTGGATAAGTTATGTTCTTAATGTACTATCTATTTCATTGCATTACAATTTATGTTTTGAAAGCTCTTGTATTTTAATTTTTGATTAGGGAAGCAGATGAGGTTCGGTTAAGAGAAATCTGTGAAGGTCTTCTTGGACCACCGCCGGGAATGATGACATCTACCACATCCGATACCAATATAGGAACATGGGACCCTTATGTTCTTGTGAGCATTACCTCTTACTTGGTTTTATCATGCTGCTATTTTAGTTCTCCTTAAATTTCTGTTGAAATCTTTGAGCTTATTTTGTCACTAACTGTGAGATTTATGCACCATAACAGGGCATGAAAAAGCATGATCTTCTTAGAGAAGATGTTCTTCCAGCGATGGCATCAAACAGGAAAGTTCAACGTCTTCTTAATGAGTTTGTTGATTTGCTTTCTGAATATGTAACCACAGAATCAAATTTACAAACTGATCCAGTCAAAACTTAAGGTGCAAATGCAGCACTTGATGAAGCGAGACATTTTGTGCTATATCTCATTTTTGATGGTACATCATTATTGTCATGTGGGTACCATCAGAGAAGTAAATTTTATGTTTAATAAGACTACTTTTCTTTCCTACTCATTTTCCGAGTGGATATGCAGTTCAATCCATACTTGGGAAAGGCATGCTTTTAATCTTTTCAAATGCATTGAGCTTTGGTCAATCGCTTAAGGGAGGATAAAGAGAGACCATCATTTTTTTCATTTTGCTTTTCCTACAAAAATCTAGTTTGCCAAATTGGGCGTAAAGAATTTCAGCCCATAATTTTTTTCTTGTTCTTTTTTAATTGAGTTCGAGCAAAGAAGATGCTCAACCATGAAGCTTTTGAAATTATGTTTAGTTTATCGTGATTATATAAGATTAGTAAAATAGAAAAACATTTAGAGGGAGTGGTTTGGACAGAGCACTAATAAAGATGGTTTGGACTAATAGAAAATGTACATTGATATCTAAATTAGCAGCAGCTTCTGTAGATGTGAAGTATGCTACGATAGGATGTATAATGGATATTTGCATTTTTGAAGACTTGAAATGAAGAGCCTTACATTTTCTAGAACAGAAAGTGACGAGCAGAGCCTTTAGAAAATAATTAAAAACACGATTACCTCTCTCCCATTTTTAAAATTTAAATGTTGAAGCTATGACATTTGATTGCCTCTCTTCATCTTGAGAATTTAATTGTCGAAGATATGCCATTTTATAGTAATAAATAGGCTATGTTGTTCTAATTCTAAGGCACTCGACACAATATCTAAACATGGGACCAAATTAGTCTAGATTAAGGGAGAAACTTATGGATACAGAAAGTTTTAACAGGTCTACTATGGCAACTAGGTTATATGATGCATCCAAGGTGGAAAACGGGTAAATCGTCGATACAACTATTTGTGGTCACTAACATTATTGACCCAGGAAAAGACATTATTCACAAACCCTCAAGTGGTTTTCATCAATTGCAGGTTCACAAAGGATTTTACAAAGATTTATATAATTGGATTGTGCATTATGGAAGGACATTAAATTATGAAAAAAATATCAGCACTAGAAATATGATTTTTTCATTTAGAAAATCGGGTGGGTTCAGCTTCAGCTATTAGACTGATGCCAATTCTTATCGCATCATAATCGGTTCTAGGCAGAAAATCATGACAGAAAAAAGCCTAACAATTTGACAAAATGTACTTGGCTCTACTTACGCCTTCAAGTGCCCTTCATTCTAGTAATATACCCATTCTTAGATATCCATAACAAATTCAAATGCCGCACATATTAGTCTTAGAAAGAGCTCCTACTTGTGCAAATAAATGCACAAAGTAGAATAATTTTATTGCACTCGTTGAATGTAAATTAAGACCTAATATAAAGAACAACTAGTGAACCCAAGAATTTTTTGAATCCTCTAAAGCACTCAAGTGGAGACATGTAAAATGCCAATAGAAGTAGTGTTTTATATTTGATTTATTGAAAATAATTACAATAAGACTCTTCTACATTAATTAGATATCAAATACAATTCAAGTCCACAACATGACTTGAATAACACTTCAAAGTTTGTGTGAAGTATGAATAAATCCACAACATGACTTTAACACTTCAAAGTTTGCCTAAAGTATGAATAAAGACCAACACTATCAAATGCCTAAAGATTTGGTAGATATAGAGCATAGATATGTGTAGCATCGAAATTTGTCACTCTTGACAATTTCACACTACCTTTACACTCTAATTTGTCCATAATTTTAATTATAATAACAATTTACCAATTTTGTGACTAGATTAATAAAATATATTTAGTTTTTCGTCATCCTTATAAATTCGGGTAAAAAATTAGGTCTTGGACATTTACGCCATTTTTGGACACTTTGCAACATTCAGTGGCGTCATTGTATTCAAGGCAAAATTTTGAATGTTTAAAATTTCAATTGGCGTCGTTTATGATTTGAAAATGACCTCAAGTTCGACTCTACCCAAAAGGATTATTTAAAATGCATATAAAAGCATGTTTTCCTTCATTTTGAGCAATTAGAAGGCAATTTTATGAAGGAAGCATTTCATGAAGGGAGAGAGTTGAAGATCCTAAGATCAATCAAGGGCAATCAAGGGCAGATTTGCATTATTGCACCGGATCCATACCATGTCAGTGGCGGAGTTTATGTTTCTATGCAGGTCTCAAGCACCAAACATCAAGATTCATGGTTTCGAGTGATGGGTATGACTGCATTTCAAGGAAGCCATTGAAGGGTGGTGTGGGGTTGTGGCGCACTTCAGACCCATCATCTCTTCCTATCATTTATCCTTTTATCATTAACATTGTCATTGTGGAAGTGGAAACATTAACACAGGGTTTGACTAAGGCAAGCTCTTCAATGACAACATTCCTCTCTTTGAATGCACAGGTTTTAGGTTTGGAGAGGATTGAAAGGAATTTGAAGATCATTTATCCATTGTTTTATTCAAAACCTTACACTTTGTCAACTCACAAAAACTCACCTACATAATTATTTGACAATGATTTGACAAATTTGCAGATAGGAATTAGAAACTCAGATTTGACATCAAAGGATTGCGAAAGCAATTTAGGGTAGCCTTGCAAGGACAAAGACACCCTAAGTATTTACAGTCTCGGTACTATCTGCACCCAAATTTCACAAGTAAATACCTCATGCCTTCCCGATCCGCTTGCAAACTGTTACCTACTTATCAATGATCGGGGCTGTATTTTCATATTGAAGCACAAACAATACTAGGTTAATTAATCTCAATCAACTTAACCATTTTGGCATCAGGATTAGATCAGGTTTGATTTAATTCCACCTCATGGTTGTGTCAATCTAACACTGCTGAGCCTGTATCCCAAAATTGGAAAAAGGAAAAATCTAGTTTTATGCAATTAAACTTAGGGTTCCTTTTTATGTGTTACATTTTGTGAATTTGACATCAAGACAAAACCTTTTGAATATAAAATAATGCAACCCCGATTCAGGTAGGTTTCAAATGCACTGTCTTCAGCCTGTATTTATATTTTATTTAATCATAAAAGACACAAAATTAAAAAATTACAATATTGGTAGGAATAAAATGGTTTATTTCAGTCATTGATTAAATTTACATTCAAAATGTATCTACAATTGTTATTTTTACCATATTGTTGGATATCGATTTGTTATATTGTCTAAATTGAGCAATTTAGAAAATAATTATTAGCTGGCAATTTGCTTTTGCACACAAACCTTAACTTTAAGTACTTTCTAAATATCGCTTACATTTTTTTCCGCTTATTCCATCGACGCCTTGCCACCATTCATTGGTACATGGATTTTTTGGCATAGATCTACTCCAGGTGAATAACGAATTTTAAGTTACAAGCCTTGTTTGTAAATTTTATTGATGAAAGAAAGTATTTGTTTAATGCAATTTGGGAAAATTGTTGCATTTCAACGTTGAATATCAGATTAGAAAGCTAACTTAGTCATTTTGATCATTTGATCCATAAGGCAAGTAACAACATGTCTCATTTTCAAAGATGTGGTTTTGATATGGTAACACATGGCTTATATAGTTATAATCTCCCTACTTATGAGCATAATCTAAGGAAACAAAATGAAATCATTGACAAAAATGTTACTCCCAATATCTCTCTTAATTGAGACATTTATTAATATAACTTTGCTTAATCTTTATTCATCTCTCAGTGTCTCTCCCACTTGTAAGAATGTTTTGGTGCAAGAGGATGCAATCATGGACAATCATGATAATCATAGTTGTTCTTCTCCCGATATCTCAACTACTTGTGAAGAAAGTATCTTGGTGTTAGAAGGTCCAATCATTGAGCGTCATGAGAATCTTGTTCATTCCTCTCCCAATACCTCTCATACTTGGGAAGATATGGCACAGAAGGATGAAATCATTGATACATTTATTTCAAAAGACAGTAAGGTGGATTGCATAGATGAAGATGCTAAGGTGACATTAGATCCCCCATCGATAGAAGATCATCAACAAGTAATGAACTCTGTTGAGGTTGCATAGATGAAGATGATAACGTGACATTAGATTAAGGTATGCCAAATGAGACTAATGGTATGCACCTTTGGATCTAATAAAAAGGATGCTAACCAAGCTATGGTAGACCAAGGTAACCAACTAGAATGTTAAGACCTTAGAAGTTGAATGCTAAAAAGGTGATGATTGATTTGACAAAGGGTGAGCCTAAACTAAGAAACAAGTTTGAGACCCAATGATGATTGACAAATGATTGGTAGAAAGATAAGGTCAATAACAATCTAGAAGTGCAACCATGAACTGATCAGAGATATGATAGGCCTCCTAATCTAAAATCTAAAGGGTGCTTAAAGCTAAGAATGATCTAAAACCAAGTAATGCAAGGTAGGCAATGCATTATAGCTAAGTAAACCTAGATGAATATGATGAAATGGACTGGTTAACAAAGCAAGTTTGTAATCAAAATATAAGGTCACTATCAGAATGTAATGAGGAATGAGATTGGACAAGGAATTCTCTAAAATTTTGAATTTTAGCACTTGTGACTCACTGTCTCACAGATGCGATGCAAGGTTTCATAGTTGTGTTTCACAATTGTGGTTCATTGTTCAATGTTTGTGGTTTATTGTCTGAAAATTATGGTTCACAATTTGTTTGCCTGAAATCCGATGTTTTTAAATGATTTTATTTTGGGAAAATTTTAAAATATGATTGTAGACACAAAAAGCACTCTGAAAATAGATTTTTGGCTGTTGACTTGCCAAATTCCTATGCAAATATGTGTATGTTTGAGGGTTATTCACCCCAATTTCCACTGGTATAGCACAATAAAAAACACATCAAGCACTTCCTATTTGTAAGGTCAATGGCCAATGGCGGCACTTTCAGGCCCACAACTTAGAATCTCCTTCAACGGAAGTGTAGGGACACCTTTAGGGGGTGTATTCATTCTTGTCTTTGTGAGAGAGGATAGCTCGGGGCCTCCAAGACTAGAAGGATAACCCAATCACCCTTTCCCTAGAAAGATACAAGTAGCTTATGCTAATCTAGGGATTCCTATCTCATCTCAAGGAAGCCATATGGTGAGTAATCTTTGGGGTGCGATGCACATCCCTTGCATTGAGAGTGACACCAAATAATCTCAATAAAAAGGGTGGTCACTGAAATGTTGGATATTCCATCATTTACTCCACATAGATAGTTTGTTTGTGTCATCTTGTAAATGTATGTTGTTTGTTAGAAAAACTTGGGATATTGTTTATTATTTGCTAAACCCGTGAGTGCTATTTTAGAGCACACGACTACCTATATTTCTCCTATATATTTGTAGACTCAACATGATAATAGTGAGTTGAATAATATTATTGATTATATTCTCTGATATGGTATCAGAGCAAGGTTCCAAAACTTTGTGAAAGATGCTGCAATAGTTGCAAAGGAGACATTTGTTATTACATGACCCAATGCATGACAAATAGTTACGAGTGTCAACAACAACAAGAACTCTTTGACAATTGGTGCACGATTTTGCAGACCAACACTTCACCCGACTAAGCAACACGCTACACCGACACATGACAATGGCCCAAATGCTCTTTGCGCTTTGCACAATGGTGCTAGGCTACTAGTTCACCATTGTCCTTTCCTTTTTCTACTCACTCTTAACTATTGAACAACATGAACATGAATATTTCTGAGTTGCAGCAAAGAAAAAATAAAACAACTACGACAAATGAAGGCTTCAAACCAATGATGAGTATTATTGCAATAATCTCTAGCACAAATTGACATACAAATTGACCATCAAATAAGCACAAACCGACAAATCCATCTCATGGAAGTTGTCACACATTTTATTTGATCGATTGCTCTCTTTGGCTGACTATAGAGCAATGAAACTGACAGCCTATGTAGGTCACGTGGATGGAATTTCCACGAGAGACACCATCAAAACTCCGTTGCGCAAGCAATCAACAACCGACTGGGCGAATGAATAAGGGAATACGAGCATAAGACAATTGCAAAGTCACCAATGCAATTTCCTTAATCTGAAAAAAAAAATCATTTGCTCGATCCACATCTCTAAACCCTTATTATAAAATAATAGGCACAAAATTTACTTTGCTCTGATACCATATCAGAGAATATAATCAATAATATTATTCAACTCACTATTCTCCCGTTGAGCCTACAAATATATAGGAGAAATATAGGCAACCGTGTGCTCCAAAATAGCACTCACGGGTTTAGCAAATAATAACCAATATCCTAAGTTGTTCTAATGCCATGTTTTAAGTGCCTTTCTTAATGGGGACCTTAAGGAAGCGGTCTATATGACCCAACCAGAGGGATATGTTGCACCTGGTAAAGAGGAAAAGGTATGCAAACTTTTCAAGTCCCTATATGGTCTCAAACAAGCTCCAAGAGCTTGGTATATTAAAATTGATGAACACTTGCTAAAACATGGTTTTACTAGGCATCCATATGATTCAAATCTCTACCTCAAGGATCAAGGGGGGATATTGTGATCGTTATTGTATATGTTGATGACTTAGTTATCACAAGGAACTCAGAAGCAATGATTGAGACAACCAAGAATGATCTCAAGAAGACCTTTGATATGACATATCTTAGGCTGCTTCACTATTGCCTTGGTTTAGAGGTATGGCAAACAAATCACCATATCTTTGTATCTCAAAGGAAATATTCCAAGACACTGCTTGAGAAATTCAAAATGATGGAGTCCAAACCTATGTCCGCCTATGGAATCAAGTTTGTAGGTATCTACATCTGATATATCTCCTCAAGTGAATGCAACTCTCTATCGTCAAATGATTGGAGGTTTAATTTATCTGACATATACAAGACTAGATATTAGTTTTGTTGTTAATTATCTTTCACGATTCATGCAAGAACCAAAGAAATGTCATTGGCTAGCAACAAAGAGGGTCTTAAGGTATCTACGGGGTACAATGGATCATGGTTTGGAATATAAAAAGAATGATCAATTCTTCTTAATTGGGTACACAGATGTAGATTATGCAGGTTCTATTGATGATAGAAAGTCCACTTCTGGATTTGTTTTCTTCCTTGGATCAGGCCCTATTTCTTGGGGAAGTAAGAAGCAGGCCACAATTGCTCGTTCCTCAACAAAGGCAGAATATCGTGCAACAAGTGCAACAGTTTGTGAGGCAGTTTGGCTACGTCGCATATTAGAAGGATTGGGGGTACCTCAAAACCAACCTACCATCCTCTATTGTGATAATCAAAGTCTTCTCAAGCTTGTTCGTAATCTAGTGTTTCACGAACACACAAAGCATATTGAAGTTGATTGTCACTTCATACGAGAATATGTTCAACAAAACAATATTTAGCTCCAATTTTGCTCAACTTAGGAACAACGTGCTGATATTTTCACCAAGCCTCTTGCACGTGTGAAGTTTGACACTTTTCAATATTCTCTTATTACGGCTTAAAAGAAATAATGTAATAAGGGGGGAATGTTGGATATTCCATCATTTACTCCATGTCGATTGTTTGTGTCATCTTGTAAACGTATGTTGTTTGTTAGAACAACTTAGGATATTGGTTATTATTTGCTAAACCCATGAGTGCTATTTTAGAGCACATGGCTGCCCATATTTCTCCTATATATTGGTAGACTCAATGGGAGAATAGTGAGTTGAATAATATTATTGATTATATTCTCTGATATAAAGAAGGTGTCTAGTCACAACTTGGGGGACTGACACCTTGCAAGCATCCAAAAAGCCACTTAAGGCTCTAACCAACCTTACCTGGGGCACCAACTACCTCACACAAGTGTGGGTATCTCCCCTTCTAGTTTGGTATTGTACGGTAAATGCTAACACTAGTTAGGACTTAGCTTTCGCCTTATCCATTTTATATAGCAACTCGAGGGAAAAACTGCTTTGGGTCGCCACTAAGTTCTCTGTTAGGATGTACAGATCAAAGGCATGCCCTTCTACAAAATAAAAATAAGATGTAGTGATTTCTCTTACACCCAAGATTGCATGAAGCGTAAGGGGAGAGGATACTTTCACTACACCCTATTGCTTCTACAACAAAGAGTTGTGCAAGCACACCAAATACAAAAGACACTAGTTTATTTTAGCCCCAAAATAAAATGCTCCTAATTTAATGAAAGACACTAATTTATTCTTAAACCCAAATCAAAATGTTCCTAATTTAACCAAAAATGAAAACACAAACTCTGCAAAACCATGAATTACTAGTCTTAAAAAGAGTCTTCAACCAACATCCTGCAAGACAGAGATTAGTAGTTTATAGCGTAATTTCTTCTCCAAACCAACGCCACACGCTGGAAATAGAAGATTAGTAGTCCAAAAATTCCTAACCTAATGTAAACCAAAAGGAAAAACTAAAAAAAAAATCCAATTATTTATTTATTTATTTACCTTAACAAGCAAATGTGTCATTTTGGTTAACATATCTGTCATATAGATGCGATCTATGGTATGGCGACTACGGCGAACGAAACTATGACAGTGGCGGTTAGCTTCATAGATGCTGCTCACTATGAGTCAAATATATCGTTCTAGTTTTTAGTAGTTGCATCGCAAGAAACTACAAATGCGTTGTTATTAGAATTTGTCACTTTGCCAATGATTGTAGCTCACTATCTTGTGATTGCAACTTATGAACCTGTAAACACTAAAAACAAAAAAAATGTATGGATTTCTTGCGAACTGGTTAGATTCATGTTAGGTTCACCAATGTAGGAAGGGTTAAAATTTAAAATAAAAAGGCTAAGATGAATCATAGCAACCACAACTATCTAAAATCTAAGCCAAGAATCCCAAATCCAAACAAGAAAGCATAAGATGATAAAGGAAATCAAACAAATATAAAAGAAACATCAAACTTCCCATATCAAATTTGGTTCATCTTCCTTGCATCTCCTCCATTCTTCTCAATTTGCAAGCTTTCCTTTAGATTTTGAAGTGTTTGAATACCTACAAATGAAAATAACAAGATAGCAAGAATTTCAGAGATAGTGGTTGTAAGGTTGTATTGAGGGAGACAACCTTCTTTTATAGAGAAGCTTCTCGAACGAATAGTTGAGATCGAAAGTCTAGAAGATGCCAAGATCAATGGTTGAAGTTTTATGCACCACAAAGGAGTGGGGTTAAGGACGACTAAGGATAAACGATCAAGATTGAAAGAAGACCAGAGGGAATCAATGGTTAAAATTCGAAAGAGGAAGTGGAGGCATCAAAGAATAATTTTTAATTGGAAAAAGGAATCTTGGTAATTAGATCATACTATTTAAATTGGGAGAGGATGAGGAGGAATAAATAATAAAAAATGATTATTTATTTATGGAGAAAGAGGGAAAATGGCATTTAATTAAAATGATTATTATTCAACCATTTAATTAAATATGGAGGAAATGAAATAAGAGATATAAAATAATTAAATTAGATTAATTATTTAATAGAGGAAGAAAGAAGTTAAATGAGTAGCTAAATGATCAAAATAATTATTTAACTATAGATGAATAGAAAATGATGAATAATTAAATAATAAGAATTTATTTAATTATGGAAAGAAATAGGATGTGAGCAACGTAATTAAATAAATATTTAATTTATTTAATTAATCGAAGAAGAATAAAGACAATGAAATGAATTAATTAAATAATTAAAATCATTTAATTAATAGAAGAATGTGATTCTTTTCAAAATATATTATTAAAGGTTTTGATCGGGCTCTGCAACCAAGGGAACTAGGGTTGGCGTTCTCGGTAGGAAGCGTGCGGTTGTGGGGGTGGTCGTACGCCCCCCACCCAGGTTTTCCCTGACCGTGGGTTCCCTCTCCCCGTAACTTTGTTTTTATTCTACATTTTCGTATGCTACCTAGTGTTTTACATGTCTTTTCACAGTTCCAAGGCTTATTGTGGTGGCTAAGGCCTACTTCCATCCATCGACATGGAGGGGCACAACCATCCCCTAGCATTAACGGTGAAATGAATAGAAAGGATGAAACTCTCATTTGGGTTCATAAAAAATTTTAAGGAGTTCGTAGAGAACGGGTGAGACGATTCCCCGGGACGCTTAGATTCATTGCGGGGTTTCCTCAAATGATGACGCTGGAGCAGCATCAAGGTAAGTCTCCCTCGACTGTTTCCAAGGACTTATTCATATCTCCCAACAAGGATCTAAAATCTGTAATTTCTAGCGAAAGAACTAGACTTAAAAACACTGCGATATTCTTTGTGGCCTTAGATGCCAGGAAAATGCCGGCTAGAAAATTCCTAGACTCCTAGCTCGCTAGAGTTTGGGGGGGGAATTTGGAATCCATGTAAAATTGGCCGGTCGATCTAACGCGAGATTTTTCGTTTTGGCAACCGTGCCGCGCAAACCCTGAGAAACCTTGCATCGGAATGGGTGGTTGCATGGTGCCCTGGCTCGTCCCCTCACAACCATAGTCACGAGGAGGGTCATTGCTCTTTTCGTGTCTCCTAGATGGGTCATGATTAAGAATTCTACCGTAATTGTGCTTTCAACCCCATGATTCTCAGCTTTCATTGAGCCGTATAAAATCGAAGGAACCAAAATTGCCCACCGAACTTCAAGGTGTGTGTGCTCATCTCCTTGGAATCCGATCAGCCAAATTTCAATAACATTGTCATTAGAAAGATCTGAGGCAAATTGTGTCTCAGAGATTCCTATGGTATCAACAAGTATTTATGCCAGGTGAAGGCAGCAGGCGAAAACCCACCCATTATCGCAAAAGGTTACTAACCCCGCCTCAAAGCTAGATGTCAATAGCAGAAAGGGGAAAACGTCTTGAGAAATCTATTCATAGCGAAAGCTGTGAAGGGCCATCACTCGCAGGAGTAGAGGGAAATAACTCTGACCCTAACTCCTGGATTCCCAACCCTAGTCTGAGAGCCAGTGTCCACTCAGATAAAATTCCTGTGGAGAAGATGGGTGAACAACCTGTAACAAACATTAATCTTTTTCAGATGGAAGTAAAGCTGCAACCCCTTTGAGGCTCTTGCCTGGGATGGGGATGGTGAATCTCAACCAGAGGTTGAGCCTTTCACACCTGCCGCTGTGGGTTTCAAGGAATCAGGAACCCTTTCTCTTGTTCAGTCTTTGGCTAATAATCCTTCAGCTGTTGAAAAACTGAATGCTCAACAATTAGCAATTAAAAAAATAAGACAAAAAATTTAGGAAAATTTGAGTAACAGATATAATAACATTGATCCTCCTCTAATTTCTACAACTCGGATCTCTAAACCAATTGAATTTTCCCACGCTGGGATCTTGGCTAGTGAGGAAGTTGAAGGTATGGGTAGTGATCTGGCTAGGAGAAAAAAGGATGCTCCACGACACTCTGGTGACCTTAGTAACCTGGTAGATGACCCAGTGAATGAATTTGGTTTGGAATCAAAAAACTTTCCCAGTGATGTATTGCAAATAGACCAGGTGGGCGGGTATCCTCTGTTGCCCCCAGCCAGACTGCTAGTCCTACCTCTGCCCCCTTCAATGAGGTTGTTTCGAAAACTCAACATCTTGAGATTGTCACTAATTCTTTTACCTTAAACCAGGAAGCTACTTTTAGTTAGGTGGCCTCTCCTAATGAGGACAAAGTTGATCCTGACTCAAAAAAAGAAATAAGTTGCAAATCTCAAAAAAAGAATCATAAAAACCCAAAAATTGGTGATCTTGTAGAAAACTTGGGCTGTAATAATGAAGAGGATATGATTGTGGGGAGAGAAACTACTACCCAAAAGCCAAGAAATGGCCCTGGGAGGCCAAGGAAATATTGCATCACACCCCTTGAAGGAAAGAAAATTGTAATCTCAAAAAATAAAAGAAGGAAAACAAGTAATGTAATCCAATCCCCAACCGCAAAAAAATAGGAGGTTGAGGAAAAGCTCCCTAAATGTTTCAAACAATTCAAAAGCGGGCAAGATGACTCCCCCATGTTAGCAGAGAATGAAGATTAGCTACATCTCCTGGAACGTCAGGGGTTGGAATCCCCTGACAGGAAGTATATTCTAAGAAGATTTCTTAATCAGGAGAAGGAGAAAGATTTTGTAATGCTCCAAGAAACTAAGGCTACCGGATTCACCCTTGAAAGAAACTTAAAATTTGTCTGGAATGATTCTAAATTCTTTACTACCTCTCATGAAAAAGGTCGAGGGGGAGCGACCATCTTGATTTCTAACCATTGGGCCCAATGGGTCACTGGACATGGCTCCTCCCCCTGCAATAGATTGGTTTGGGTCACCTTAGATAAAGATGGTGAGACCTTTGGAGTGTGCTCAATTTATGCATTTAATGATTATAGAGAAAGGATCAAATTGTGGCAGTGGATGACCAATATACAAGAGATCCCCTGGATTGTGGGGGGTGATTTCAATATGATTGAGCAAACGAAAGATAAATGGGGAGGAGTGGACATGTCCTGGAAGGGCAATGAAAAGTATTTTTGGTAGAGAACCAAAAATAAGCTTGGGTTGATAAACCATCTGCAAGGGAACAAAAAGGACTCTAAAGGGATCTGGTTCACATGGTGTAACACTCAAAAAGGAGGCAATAGGATCTATTGTAGACTTGATAGGTTCTATGCCAATAAGGATTTTTTCTCTTATAGACCAAATAGTGATGGTGTCATAGTTCAAGTTTGTCCTTATTCCCTCTTTGACCACCATCTAATCAAAGATGTCCTAATCTCCTCCAATGATGGTTCAAAAAGAACAAAGAAGAAAGATAGCTTTATCTCAACACTTGCTTATTAAAAGATACTGATTTCCGAGATGCTATTGAAACTCTTAGAGAGATTAACAAATGGATGCTAAAGGATTTCTCTTACATAGAAAGGTGGAATAAAAATGTGAAGGGATGGAGGAAACTTTTCCAAACAATTGGCAAGAAAAGAGCTTTGGACAGAAGGAAAGAAGAGAATGATCTCCAGGACAGTGTTTTTGAGGTTGAATCAAGACTGTAGAAGAATCCAGAGAATATTTTACTTTGTGACCAAATGGTCTTGGCCAAAAGCAGGTTAAGGAATCTCCAAGCTCATAAAGTGCAAGGGAAAAAAATCAGAGCCAAGCTGAACTGGCTCAAGAGTGGGGACAAAGGATCCAATTTTTTCTTCAATTACTTAAAGGAGAAAAACTTAAAGGAGCAAATTGGTTAGATCTGGGATGGCTCACGTATGCTCTCTTTTTAGGAAGAGATCTTAGAGAAATTCCAAACCTTCTTCAAAGAGCTCTTCATCTCAGAGGATAGGGGACAAGCCATTTCTAAGGCTCGAGAGCTCATTAAAAACCTCATTCCAAAAAAGATTGCAGATGAGGATTTAGTCATGTTGGATGCAAATATTACAAAAGAGGAGTTCGGAAGGGCAATTATCTCCATGAGCAATGATAAATCACCAGGTTGTGATGGATTTCCTGTTGAATTCTATAAATCCTTTAAGGATTGGATCTTCGAGGATTTATTACAAGTTTATAAAGAGGCTCTAAGTAGGGGATCCCTTGGGAAGGATATAAATAGAGGAGTAATCAAGCTGATTCCCAAAGGAGGAGACAAGTCTCTAGTCAAGAACTGGAGACCAATTACCTTATTAAACATCTCCTATAAAATCTTGGCTAAGATTGTTGCTTTAAGGCTGGTCAATATTCTACCAAAGTTCATAACCAACACTCAAACAAGGTTCATAAAAGGGCGGTATATTCTTGAAAATTTGATAACGAGTTGGGAAGCTCTAGAATGGGCCAGGCAGTCTGGGCAAGATGCAACAATGCTTCTTCTCAATTTTGAAAAAGCTTATGATCGGGTGGAGTGGAACTTTCTATGGACTGCTCTCCAAGCTTTTGGTTTCCTTGAAAACTTCTACAAGATGGTGAACACCCTCCTAAAAGATGCCTCAGCATAGGTTGAGGTTAATGGAAAAATTTCAGAGGTGATAAGCCTAGAGAGATCAATTAGACAAGGTTGTCCCCTTGCCCCAACCCTCTTTGTGATTGACTCTGATGCTCTCTTTTATCTGCTAAAAGATAACTCTTTCTCTCCCAAAATAAGGGGTATCAAACTTCCTCACTATACGGAGCTAACCAATGTACAATTTGTAGATGACACATCCTT